>BMAO01002397.1:0-16945 GCA_019973975.1 Trichonephila clavata
GGGTTTAATGGCGCAAGAGCCGATCGGCTAAGCTGCGCCAAACATTTGTTTTAATTTCATAAAAATTCTAAAAAACATAATCTGATATTTAAAATTGACATAAAATAGAGCATAACAAAATATATTTCATTAAAATTGCATTTAAAAAAATTTGTTTTCCTTCTTTTTCTTTACACAATCAAAAATACTATAAAATGAGTTTAAAAAGTTAAAAATAATGTAAAAAATGACTTTAAATTTGAACAAGTTATTTACAAATAAAATTTTATATAATAGTCTATTATTTTTCCGATTTCTTGTCGGTGTCATTAGTGGCTAAAACCAGTTTCATAATGGCTATCCATCAATGTTCACTGACGTATAGAGTATAACATCCTCATCTTCTGAGGTGTAGTGCACAAAACTCTTCTTCGGCTTGTGAGGGTGTCCATTTTAATTTCGATCTCTTGTTTTTTTTGCTTTGAACGCTTTTTCCTATCTTTTAAAAATTTTGTTCAAACTTTTTGCTGCTTTAGATGCAGCAGAGGTTCGACTATTGGATGTCTCTGTATCAAGTAATGGTATTGATGGAAGAATTTCAATTGGTTAAGGAGTTGGATGAGGAAGCAGATATGTTGGATGACGTTTCCATAGGGCTGAACATATTATTGTGGTGGAAAGTACGCAGTAGAAATAGGAATATGGTGGCTGAGGTCTGACACTGTATCTGCTATTGAAGAGGTTGGCAGGCAAGAGGTTTGTTTGGGTTGACAATGATGTGGATATTGATGTATTTTGTTTCAAGAGGGATGAAGTTGGTTTGAAGTAATTTTAATAGGTGGACAATTATTTTTGTTATATTTTCATCTGTTTGGGATGATTTGGTTAAGGTTGAGGGTTTGGCAACTTGAGCATAGCTTTGAGATGGTTGTGGGGCTATTAATCTTCGGGCTTCTACATATGATATATTTTTATTGTTTTATTTCTGGATTTCTTTTTCATTTTCCATTTAGGGCACAGTTTTGAATCAGAAGAATGAGGCTGTGAACAGTTAATGCATTTTGCTCAGACTGCAATCTGTGGAAGGATGTCCAACAGTGCACATCTAGAGCACGTAAGTTGCCACGGCAGGAAGTTTGTGAGTGTCCGAACCTCTGACACTTAAACAGCGCAGAGGATTCGGAATATATGGACGGATTTTACAATTCAAATAACCAGCTTTAATAGTTTTGGGTAGAGAGGGGCTGCTGAAAGTTAAAATTATATGTTTTGTAGGGATAATTGCAGTATCTTTTTTAATTGTTATTCTCCTGACCTGAACTACACCCTGATTGGAGAATCCATCAAGGATTTCCGAATCAGGGTGGTCAATAGGTCAGTTTCAGATATGACACCCCGGCAAGAGTTGAGAGATTTATGAGGACTTATTGAAACAGGTGAATCTAGAAAAGTTTTCGCGAGAAGAAAAGATTTGGTTTGTATGGCAGAGAGTGTTTCAATTAGTAAATCACCGGATCGTAGACGTTTTACGATTTAGGTTCACCACCTATTCCTATTAAAGCTTTATTAATAGCAAATGGGATTTTGATATCATACCGTTGTTTGGCAAAGAAATAGTTAAAAATCGAGAGCGTGCAGCAATTTCGTCAATTGTAAGGTTGGGTAAAACGAGGCCTTTACCCGGGCACGAAATTTCAGGATCCATGAAAGAAAGATGGTATTCATCCTGGTGTGGCTCCACCCACCACGGAGTCCAACAAGGGAGGCAGTGTGCCGGTCATCTGGCAAAACCAGGCACGGCGCTTACCTGGAGTACACCCAGAATATAGTGCTACAGCATCAGGGCGAGGATCCAACGGGTAAACCCGCCACCCCTTATCTGCAGCACTAACCCTACAGCAATGTCTCCGAAAAGACTCATCACCAGCCGATTGACAGGAGCGGGCTCACTCCTGCCACCCGTCTACAGCGAAGCGTGGGCCAAAGGGTACGCAAAAGGTATCCCCAGGACACCATTTTCCTCCTTACGGGACGCCGCACACGGCAAACATGCGGGTCGGAAAACCAACGTTGTTAGTAAAAAACAAATATCAACATACAAAATAATTCAAAATACAGAAAAAAAACAAATTAACGCAATACAAAACGAAAATATAGTATATTAATGAATAATTATTCAAAATAAAAAAATAATGAATATTTCTACATGTAATTAAAATTTTTCTGTGGTCTAGACGGGAAAGAAGAAAGGAAAATTGAATGACAAGAAAGATAGTCGAAAATAGAGAAGGATCACTAGGGTACCCCTGGTTCGTGACACCCGAGTTTACCAAAGACAGTAAACCCCTTGGGAAAAGGAAAAGATCACTAGGGTACCTCGGGATTGTGACACCCGTACTCACCTAAAGAAGGTGAGCCCCCTGAGGGGCTAAACAGGTGAAAGCAAATCTCTTAAGTAATTCATGAACCTCCATTTGAAGTTGCCTTAAGGGCTGCTTTTGAGTCACAAGAAATGATGAGATCTTTAACCTTTTCTAGAATAGGAGAGTCTTAGGGTGATAATTGAGGCTATTTATCTATACAAGTTCACAAGTGAAGTAAGAGGCAGTATCGATTTGTCATTGGTAGGTTGCATCACTTTGGGTGGTCATAAATACCCCCAACCTCCATTCGAGAATGTTTCATCAGACGAACCATCTGTATAGGCAAACACAAAATAGTCTTGACCCCTTTTGCCTTGATGATATTAATGGACTTACTCTTAGTACATGGCTCTAATATGACTTGTTGCAAGCCCAGCAGTGAAATGAGGTTCCTGATAAATAATTTGTTGCATTCACAGCCAAAGGGTATCCTAATTCCATTATTAAATTGCATAAGAGAAAATATTTTTAATCTTGCATTACTATTCTAATTTTGAAAGGTTCTAGCAATATATTTTACGACTTCTAGCCCTGTTTGTGAATTTAGTTAAGTATATCTTTTCTCAAGGCTATCAAGGCCACGCTCTTTTACGACCTTTAAATTATTAGCAGAGGGCACTGCTCTAACAACAGCTTTTGTCTTAACCCACTCTAGTTTCTCCAGTGTAGTCTTAAAAGCATGTCTCCAGATAGAAGAGACATTTTCTGTAACCAGGCTTATAAGTGAAATATATCTTGTCTTCAAGGTCTTGGGACTAACTTCCCAGTCAATACCACAAAGAATGCATTAAATTTTATTGCTTTCCCTACTAATAAATCAGATAGGGATTTTCAAAATTTTATATATCTTCAGTGGAAAATAGTGACAATGTCATTTAAAAAAAAAGAACAACTATTATAAGCATAATTATGTTAGAATCACATAAGTTTAGTTAATTAAGTCATTGAGGAAGATGTTAGATGAGTCAAAGTGGTATAAATAACTATTAAACAAATTTGGGCCTATACTGATTAAATTAATTTGATGAAAATTTTGGAGTAAGTTAATGAGTATTAATCTTATTCAACCAAAGAATATTTTTGTAATAAAATAAATTATAGAAGATATCAAAATGTTTTGTATTTATAATATTTCATGTATTTATTTTTGTTTTCCTACATGCTTTATGCTTTTTCTTTATTTTTAGATATTGACGCCAACGCCTTTGATCAACTGGCGACTGCGGAACTATCCAGTGCCTCAAGTGACAAAACTTGTAAGTTGTCACAACAACATTTTTACCACTTGAGGCCCCGCTCAAAAGTTGAGAAAAAGGCTGATATGTGGAGCTCTTTTCGAATTGTCCTATTAGCGACAATAAAGTCGAGGCCCTTAAGTTGTCTCACAGTTACAACTTAAGGCCTCGACAGAAATTGTCAAGGAAGGTTGATAACAAAAAAGATCGCCTTCCAAAAAATAGGAGAGCTCCAAAAGAACCTCATATCAATCACGGGGATCATATCTCTGGTAGCGAGACTTTTGAAAGTCTCGAAAATAATCCCGAGATCTGTCCTCTAACTTACCTTGCCAGTTATAGGCCTGGTAACCAGAGGGACGGATCTTACAAAATTCCTCACTTTGCTCCCATTCCACAAAGCATGTGGGAAAAAATTGGTTTTCCTTTAGATTCTTTAATGTTTATTTGAATTTTTTTTTATATATTTATGTTTTAAAATATTTTTTGTTTATAATTTTTGTTTTTTGTTTATTTAATATATTTTTGCTCTTGTAGCATTGTTTATTTTGTTTATTTCTTTTTTTATACATCAATTATTGTTTTATTAATAATTCAACTCAGCCTTCTGCTTTTTTAATAATTATTTATGTAAATTGATTGTGTATGATACAAAATATCATTATCAAGGGGACAAGGCAGGATTTATATATAAAACTTGTTTAATAGTAAAACAGTTTTTTTGCTCAAACTACTACATAGAGCTAACCATTAAATTTTTTAAAGAAAATTTAAAAATTTATCAAGGAAATTTAAAATGCTACTCCACTTATAATAGTTGATGTACATACATAAAATAGGATTTACAAGTACGTCACTATGCTACTCCTTCCACAATTGTTTACCAATCATCCCCCCCCCCCTCATGTGCTATATACAATGCATGTAAAAAAAATTAAGGATCCATTTTGCAGTAAACTGACTTTGTTTGAAAAAATTAAAATGTAGCAGATACTGGCTTTTTTGTTGAATTTTAGCATTACATATCAAGATTTGATATTTTCTCTCCAAGACTAATTAAGCTATTGTAAAATCGATCCCTAAAGTTTAAAATATTCTTAAGAATGTTGCAAAAAAAAATTCTGGTAAAAATAATTAATACAAAAGGAGTAGGATTTTAAAATTTTCCAAGTATTTCTTTAAAATTCAAATTTTTTAAATTGTTTGAATAATATGTACAAATTTTCATTTTGTATCATTTTCTTGAATAGAAACATTGTATGAAATGCTAAATTATGAAATTTTAATTCACATGTCCAAAATTGGTGACAATCATAAAATCTGTGAAAACTCTTGAACTATTTACTATGTTGCCACAAAATTTGGTACAGTGACATATTACAATGTCAGAAAGAATATAGCAACATAACAATATGGAGTGTGACCACTGTGAACTGCTATACAAGTCTCACAACTGTTTACTCTCAATGCAGTTAATGATGTCAATATTTGTGGCAACAAAGCCCATTTTTCCAAAAGAGCAACTTTTAATTCCTGGAGGAGGGCTACACTGAGAAATGGCTCTTCCTAGATCTTCTCTAACATGTTAAATAGGATTGACATTAGAAGACCTTGAGGATCAATCTTTACGACGAATATCCGACCCTTTATGAAATTCATCAACATTATGAACCTTGGATTCCAAGGTCTGGTCTATGGAACCAAAGAAAAAGCTAACTTTTGCGTGGACATTTAAGAATACTTCTTTCAAGAAAATGAAACTGCATACAATGATGACCACATCGACAAAGTGAAGAGGACAGTTCATAGTTTTCTTTATAACTACAATATCGAATCTCCTTTTCTGACATCTCCAAATGAAATCTGCAACATCATACTTGGTCTCTGCAAAGAAAAGCAGCAGAAGATCGAATCCTTACATATGAATGCCATAACCCATTTTTCAAAGATCATTAATAAATGCCTCTTGCTCCAATATTTTGCCTAGATCTGGAAGCATTCTAATATTACACTTCTACCCAAACCAGAAAAAACTGAAGTTTCCCATCATCTACAAACCTATCAGCCTTTTCTCCTCCATCGCTAAAATATTAGAAAAATCTTTCACAAAAAATCAGCAGCTTCTTCAACTCTTCAATACCTTAATTCCAGAGTGCCGACATGGATTCTGAAAAGAAGCCCCCCTCCACTTGCCACCAACTTCTCTGAACCACTGACAGATTCAATAGCCATAGAACCACTGGGGAAGACTTAATAGATGCCAAAAAGGTGTTCAATAGAATGTGGCACTACAGACTGATTTACATATTAATTCAAATGAACTTCCCATCATATCTTGTGTAAATTTTTCACAATTGTCTCCAAAATAGAACTTTCCTGATCAAAATAAATACCACATACTCAAGAGTTGGTCACACCCAAGCTGGAACACCTGAAGGCTCAAATTTTCAGGTCATTTCTATACAACTTTAAATGCACGATTTCCTCATCACAGTGGATGTCTGCTTCTTTGCAGTTGCCACTGACATCCTAACACAGTCAATCACTCCTGGAAAAAATAGCAGAAAATCTTGGAAAATATCTGGCAAAGCTCTGGAAATGGCTCACACTGTGGAGAGTCTCCATCAATACCTCAAAATCACATGCCATAATTTTCAAGAAGGGAAACAACAGAAGCACTCTGCCCCCTCTCAAGCTTTCTCATAACTTAATTCCATGGACCCTCGAGGTTGTCTATCTTGGAATCACATTTAAAATCACGTTTAAAAACCCTCTTACTAAAATTACTTAGTAAATTTAAAAAGAAACTGGCTGCCCTCCAAGCTCCTTTACAGAATATCAAAAGCTAAACCTCAGAAGAAAACGACTTATTTATCTTCAATACCTTCTCCCAATAATAGCCTATGCCTTTCAGATCTGGGATGTTGCTGCTTATCATTTAAATAAACAAATCCTACAAAACAGTACCCTTTGACTCATCCTGAATGCACCTATCTACTTTCTAAGAGCTGCGCTGCAGAGAGAAATCAAAATCCTCTCCATTTGCTTCTGAGTGAGTGAGTGAGTGAATGTAGGGTTTAATGGCGCAAGAGCCGATTTCGGCTAAGCTGCGCCAATCAATGGTTAAAATATTAAAAATACATTTAAAATACTCACACAAATAAACAACAATTAGATTTTGGTGGGGCACACCCCACCAAGTCAGACAAGTTTAAAACATTTAAAAAAAAAATCAAAATATTTTATATTCAAAAAAATTGCTAATAACAAGTTTTTGGTGGGGCGAGTGAGTGAGTGAATGTAGGGTTTAATGGCGCAAGAGCCGATTTCGGCTAAGCTGCGCCAATCAATCGTTAAAATATTAAAAATCCATTTAAAATACTCAAATATTGTTAAAAGCTCACACAAAAAAATAAATAACAATCCGATTTTGGTGGGGCACACCCCACCAAGTCAGATAAGGTTAAAACAGTTGAGAAAAAGAAAATCGAATATAAAATATTTTAAGTAAAAATTGCTAATAACAAGTTTTTGGTGGGGATTACCCCCACCATGTCCGATAAGTATAATTCAATTGCGCCCCTTCCGGTGCTTGGTCGGAATTAAATATTTTTTTTCCATAACTTCTGCTTCTTCTGCTTCAACATCATATATGAGCATGTCATTTTCTTCTTCTTCTTCGGAAGTCTGTACTGGAGAACTCTTTACCGGTATGTGTGGTGCCATTTTTATATACATAGCTGTTTCGTTTATTTTTTGTAGTAGCTTTTTTGTTCTTGCTCGAGATTTTGTATGTTTCCTTTTTGAATATTGTATTATACCTGCAGAAGGGAGTCGAGTACGAGAGTTGGATGAGGAAGCAGGTATATTTGATGAAGTTTCCATAGGGCTGAATATAGGGTTGGTGGTTGAAAGTATTGCAGCTGAAATAGGAATTGGTGGCTGAGTCTCAGACACTGTAGTGGCTATTGAAGAGGTAGAGGGCAAGAGGTGTGCCTGGGCTGAAGATGATGTGAAAACAGCAGGAGTGGATGTTGGTATATTTGGTTTTGGGAGGGTGAGTGAGTGAGTGAGTTTTTGGTTTTATGGCGCAAGAGCCAACTTTGGCTATGCTGCGCCAAACATTCGTTAAAATATTAAAATATAGGACGAAATATCTAAAAATAATGAAAACACAGTTTCAATAAAAGTTAAAATTTCAAATCGCATAAAAATTGGTTTCCAATGATTTAAAAGTAGAACAATTTTTGGTGAGGGGTTTCCCCTCATCACACATGTCAGATAAGATCTTAAAATAACAGACATCTTAAAAAACAGATAAATGAAAAGAGTGTAAATAAAAGTTATAAAATTTCTTAATAAAATCTAGACCGTAATTTTAATCGTTTCTGAATCGGTGGGGTGGGGGATTCCCCACCAAATTCAATAAGTATAATTGAGAAAAGGTCAGTCTCTATTTTTAGTAGGGGTTAAAAGTAAAAATCCTTTGTAGTATGTTTTTCCGTTTTTATACGTGTAGTTAGGATCCGGTTCATATTCCTCCTCCTCTTCCTCCACGTCGTACATAATAGTGTCTTCTTCATCCGTAGTATATTCGACAGGTGCGGACTTTTTGGGTTTATGTGGTGTCATCTTGATTTCTACATTCGGTTTTTTATTTTTTTTAGGGGGCCGCTTTTTGTTACGAGGTTTTGAAGCTTGAGTTGTGGAAGGTATGGTATTGGATGTAGTCGTATCAGTTGAAATAACAGGACTTGCTTCATTTGTTAAAGGTGTAAACATTGATACTGTGGATGAAGAAGGTGCTTTACTGGATGAGACAGATGCAACTGAGGTAGATAGACTAGTAGATGTGGCGGGTGAGACTGTAGAAATGGGGCATGTCGAAGGAGAAGGTGTTTGTTTGGAAGAGGATAATGCGACAGATTCAAGAACACTATTGGACGTGGAGGGAGCATTAGTAAACAAAGGAATAGGTGGCTGAGAATCTGATACGGATGCAATATTAACGGAAGATGAGGATGGTATGAGTTGTGCTTGAGTTGAGGTACATGATTTGTTAACTGTAGGAATTCTGTATGGCATTTGTTTTGGAACGGATATTGTAGGTTGTAACAATTTTAATGGTGGGCAAACTATTTTAGTAATATTTTCATCTGTTTGTGAGGAACTGCTTACCGTTAATGGTTTAGCAGCCTGAGCGTAGGTTTGAGATGGTTGTTGGGCTATTAATTTTCGCGCTTCTACATATGATATATTTTTGTTAGTTTTTATTGTTTGAATTTCTTTTTCTAATTTCCATTTTGGGCACAGTTTTGAATCGGCTGAATGAGGTTGAGAGCAGTTAATACATTTAAGTTCTAGAATGCAATCTGTGGAAGCATGTCCAACAGATGCACATCTAGAGCAAGTAAGTTGTCCACGGCAGGAAGTTTGTGAATGCCCGAACCTCTGGCACTTAAAACAGCGCAGAGGGTTCGGTATGTATGGGCGTATTTTACAATTTAAATAACCTGCTTTTATATTAGTTG
The DNA here is from genome assembly GCA_019973975.1 of Trichonephila clavata. Lineage (NCBI taxonomy): Eukaryota > Metazoa > Arthropoda > Arachnida > Araneae > Nephilidae > Trichonephila > Trichonephila clavata. Next base: position 9,169 of record BMAO01002397.1, read on the forward strand.
GGAGTTTCGGGCTATTGAATGTTAATATTAGATGTTTTGTAGGAATAATTGTGCTATCTTTTTTAATTGTAATTCTCCTGACCTGGATAACCCCCTGATCAGAAAATCCATCAAGGATTTCTGCTTCAGGGGTGGTCAACAGGTCAGGTTCTGAAATGACACCTCGACTGGAATTTAGTGATCTATGAGGACTTACGGTTAACGGGCAATCTAAAAACGTTTTGGCCAATAGGAAAGACTTAGTTTGTAAGGCAGATGTAGTTTCAATAAGTAGGTCTGTGGATCGTAGCTTCTTAACAGATTTCGGATCTCCTCCTATTCCTTTTAGTGCTTTCTGTATGGCAAATGGTGATTTCAGGGACATTTCATTATTTGGTAGTGACAAGATTAAAAAGCGGGAATTAGTAGCAATAGTATCTATGTTGATGTTGGGTAAAACGAGGCCTTTACCCGGGCACAAAATTTCAGGATCCATGACAGAGAGATGGTATTCATCCTGGTGTGGCTCCACCCACCACGGAGTCCAACAAGGGAGGCAGTGTGCCGGTCATCTGGCAAAAACCAGGCACGGCGCTTACCTGGAGTACACCCAGAATATAGTGCTACAGCATCAGGGCGAGGATCCAACGGGTAAACCCGCCACCCCTTATCTGCAGCACTAACCCTACAGCAATGTCTCCGAAAAGACTTATCACCAGCCGATTGACAGGAGCGGGCTCACTCCTGCCACCCGTCTACAGCGAAGCGTGGGCCAAAGGGAACGCAAAAGGTATCCCCAGGACACCATTTTCCTCCTTACGGGACGCCGCACACGGCAAACATGCGGGTCGGAAAACCAACGTTGTTAGTAAGAAAACAAAGAAATAATGCGAACATCAAAATAAATCATCAAAAAATATTAAACGAATTGAACGCAATACAAAAACGAAAAATATAGTATTAATAATGAATATTGTGAGTAATCTAATAAAAAAAATGAATTGATAATTTTGTACATGTAAATTTCGAAAAATTGTCTGTAGTCTAGACGGGAAAAGAAGAAAAGGGAAAATTGAATGACAAGAGGGTCGAAAATAGAGAAGGATCACTAGGGTACCCCGGGTTCGTGACACCCGAGTTTACCAAAGACAGTAAACCCCTTGGGTAAAGGAAAAGATCACTAGGGTACCTCGGGATTGTGACACCCGTACTCACCTAAAGAAGGTGAGCCCCCTGAGGGGCGTGGATACGATGGATTTGAGATCATCGAGTCGAGTCCTCAAACCACGGCAGTTCCATGAAACAAAGGAGACCATTATAAGATTGCATTCACTCCGCCTTCGGAGCTAGGAGTCGAAGGACCTATGTCCATTAAATCCTCCTTCGATGGATGTAATTCGATTGTTTCCGAATCATCCACCGGATGGGGTTTTTTCGAAAAATTAGACATTTTCTTTTTGGGTCTTGCAGAATTCATTTCTCGTTGACGGGATCTTCGACTCTTTGGTCTTTTAGGCGAAGTGCTAGGAGGTCTTGGAGTAACTATTTTCTTTGGAGTTGGAGGGGGAGAGTTCTTTTCCGCCGTTTCTTTTTCAGGATCTGAATATTGTGTCGAACTGTCTTTAAATGTTTTTTTTGCGACACTAGCGTAACTAACTCCTGGGACCGGTGTGCGTGAGGATACGACACGTCGGGCTTCAGGGTAGGACATATTATTTTTAATTTTCAGGGTGGTAATTTCTTTTTCAGTACTCCAAGTCGGGCAAGCACGAGAATAAGAAGGATGATCTCCATTGCAGTTAACACAGCGCTCCTTCAGTTTACAGTCTGTACTATCATGGCCTGTCTCCGCACAACGAGCACAGGTAAGTTTACCTCGACAAGTGGTTTTAGAATGGCCATATCGCTGACATTAAAACAGCGCAGCGGATTTGGAATGTAGGCTCGAACTGGACAGTTGAGATAGGCAGCTTTTACGGCCTGTGGAAGGTCAGGAGTCGAGAAGGTCAGGATGAGGTGCTTTGTATTTAGCACCTGTCCATCCCGCCTAATTGTGATTCGTCTGACTCCACAGACCTTTTGCTTGCGCAAATTCTCAAGAATCTCGTCGGTGTCCACGTTCAACAAATCCGCAGCCGAGATAACGCCACGGGAAAAATTTAAACTGCTGTGTGGAGTGACTGTGATGTCAAAATGGGCCATTTTCTTTAGATTCATAAGAGCTGAAGCTTGATTGGAAGATGTAACTTCGAGGAACAGGTCCCCAGATCGCATCTTCCGAATCGTCTTAACAGCTCCCATGGCACTCGTGATTGCCTTATGAATTAAGAAAGGTGATACGTTAAGAAAATTTTCGTCGTTCTTTTTAATGATGAAAAAACGGGCAGTCAAATACAATTGTTGCTCCACTACGGGAGAATTTGACGGAGATTGGCCTCCGTCGGGGCACAAAGAAAACCCTGGACTTGATGACGGGGTCAAATTCTCGACCCTGTCAGCCCAGGAGAGAGTATTTGATGGCGCTAAAGAAATATTATTTGTCTCCATAGGAGGCGGCAAAACGATATTCTCTTTAGTTGTCATCATATTTTTGGCAAAAACACGGATTACTTCCAGTTCCATCGTAGCCCCCGCCAGGCCACGAATTCCCACACTTTTCTAACGTGCCAAGTGGAACCGCCGGAGGATTCTTCAAAGCTAGACAACGGGGAAACCCCCATAACGTGCTGCCGGGCACGGTCCAAGGCCGAAGCCAAGGAGGATTTCTCGATATGAACGAGTCCCCGTCGCCTAGCCATCCGCTACCAAGGCCCTCAACCTATAGGACGTTTTCGGCATAACGTACCTCAAATCCGTCGCCAGCGACGCACGCAACTCTTCCGCCGCATACCCTACCCCGCAAGGGTCCTTTCCACTGCCCAAATAGTATCCCTCGCGGGAGAGGCTACAGGGTGGTACTGAGACCCCTTAGAGCTAAGGGCTAGGTACGCAGCAGATCGGTATTGATACGCCGCCGACCTGTTAATATGTTAATTAAAAAAAGAGGATTTTTTTTAAGTTTTTAAAACATATCTTTTAAATTTTTTTGGATTTTTCAATTTTTTTGCTTAAATAATGTTATAAAATTATTAGGAAAGCAATAATCGTGGGTTATGTAATTAAAACAGTGATATCTTATCACAAAAACCATAAACAAAAGGAACTCCCCAAAGCAAACAAATGTCCAAAAGAAAAAAGGGGAGAGAGGAAAATAAAGATCACTGGGGTCCCTCGGGAGCGTGAAACCCGTACTCACCTAAAGAAGGTGAGCCCCCTGAGGGGCTTGAGTTGTGGAAGGTATGGTATTGGATGTAGTATCAGTTGAAATAACAGGACTTGCTTCATTTGTTAAAGGTGTAAACATTGATACTGTGGATGAAGAAGGTGCTTTACTGGATGAGACAGATGCAACTGAGGTAGAAAGACTAGTAGATGTGGTGGGTGACACTGTAGAAATGGGGCATGTCGAAGGAGAAGGTGTTTGTTTGGATGAGGATAATGCGACAGATTCAAGAACACTATTGGACGTGGAGGGAGCATTAGTAAACAAAGGAATAGGTGGCTGAGAATCTGATACGGATGCAATATTAACGGAGTGAGTGAGTGAGTGAGTTTTGGGTTTTATGGCGCAAGAGCCGATTTCGGCTAAGCTGCGCCAATCAATGGTTAAAATATTAAAAATTCATTTAAAATACTCAAATATAGTTAAAAGCTCACACAATTAAATAACAATTAGATTTTGGTGGGGCACACCCCACCAAGTCAGACAAGTTTAAAACATTTCAAAAAAAAAATCAAAATATGTTATATTCAAAAAAATTGCTAATAACAAGTTTTTGGTGGGGATTACCCCCACCATGTCCAATAAGTATAATTCAATCGCGCCCCTTCCGGTGCTTGGTCGGAGTTAAATATTTTTTTTCCATAACTTCTGCTTCTTCTGCTTCAACATCATATATCAGCATGTCATTTTCTTCTTCTTCTTCTTCTTCTTCTTCTTCGGAAGTCTGTACTGGAGAACTCTTTACCGGTATGTGTGGTGCCATTTTTATATACATAGCTGTTTCGTTTATTTTTTGTAGTAGCTTTTTTGTTCTTGCTCGAGATTTTGTATGTTTCCTTTTTGAATATTGTATTATACCTGCAGAAGGGAGTCGAGTACGGGAGTTGGATGAGGAAGCAGATATATTTGATGAAGTTTCCATAGGGTTGAACGGGGTGGTGCTGGTAGGAGTAGTAGGAATTGGTATAGGTAACTGAGGATCATTTGATATGGCTGGTATTTCTGAGGATGTGGAAGGAACTAGATGTACTTGAGTTGAAGATGTGGAGACTGCAGGCATTGAGGGTGATGTATTTGCCTTTTGATTTGCAGAGGGTAAGGGTTTAAGACATTGTAATGGAGGGCAGATTACATTCGTTATATTTGGATCGGTTTGAGTAGTACTGGATATAGTTGAAGGTTTAATGGCTTGTGCATATGTGCGAGATATTTGTGGGACAATCAGTTTACGGGCTTCAGGATAAGATATATTATTATTTGTTTTTATTTCCTGGATCTGTTTTTCTATTTTCCACTTTGGGCATAGTTTTGAATCGGATGTATGAGATTGGGAACAATTAACACATTTTGGCTCTAGACTACAATCCGTAGAAGAATGTCCAGCGGATGCACATCTAGAGCACGTTAATTGACCGCGACAAGCTATTTGTGAGTGGCCGAACCTCTGACACTTAAAACAGCGCAGAGGATTCGGTATGTAGGGACGTACTTTACAATTTAGGTATCCGGCTTTAATGGTTGATGGTAGATTAGGGCTATTGAAGGTTAGAATTAAATGTTTAGTGGGTAAAAGTGCAGTGTCTTTTTTTATTGTAATTCTTCTGACCTGGGTAACGCCCTGGTCATGAAGTCCTTCGATAATTTCTGCTTCAGAAGCACACAAAAGATCTGTTTCGGAGATGACACCACGACAAGAATTTAAAGATTTGTGAGAAGTTACTGTTAATGGGGAATCTAAAAAGGTTTTCGCCATTAGGAAAGATTTACTTTGTAAGGCAGATTTAGTTTCAATCAATAAGTCACCGGATCGTAATTTTTTGATGGATTTTGGCTCTCCACCTATCCCAGTCAAAACTTTTTGAATTATAAACGGAGATTTCTTTGACATTTCATTGTTCGGTAGTGATAGCATTAAAAATCGAGAATGTGCAGCAATATTATCAATAGCAATTGTGGGTAAAATAAGGCCTTTACCCGGGCACAGCATATTAGGATCCATAAATGCGAAAAAAACTTCATCCTGGTGTGGCTCCACCCACCACGGAGTCCAACAAGGGAGGCAGTGTGCCGGTCATCTGGCAAAAACCAGGCACGGCGCTTACCTGGAGTACACCCAGAATATAGTGCTACAGCATCAGGGCGAGGATCCAACGGGTAAACCCGCCACCCCTTATCTGCAGCACTAACCCTACAGCAATGTCTCCGAAGAGACTCATCACCAGCCGATTGACAGGAGCGGGCTCACTCCTGCCACCCGTCTACAGCGAAGCGTGGGCCAAAGGGAACGCAAAAGGTATCCCCAGGACACCATTTTCCTCCTTACGGGACGCCGCACACGGCAAACATGCGGGTCGGAAAACCAACGTTGTTAGTACGAAAACAAAGAAATAATGCGAACATCAAAATAAATCATCAAAAAATATTAAACGAACTGAACGCAATACAAAACGAAAAATATAGTATTAATAATGAATATTGTGAGTAATCTAATAAAAAATTAATCAATAATTTTGTACATATAAATTTCGGAAAATTGTCTGTAGTCTAGACGGGAAAAGAAGAAAAGGGAAAATTGATTGACAAGAGGGTCGAAAATAGAGAAGGATCACTAGGGTACCCCGGGTTCGTGACACCCGAGTTTACCAAAGACAGTAAACCCCTTGGGAAAAGGAAAAGATCACTAGGGTACCTCGGGATTGTGACACCCGTACTCACCTAAAGAAGGTGAGCCCCCTGAGGGGCAATATTAACGGAAGATGAGGATGGTATGAGTTGTGCTTGAGTTGAGGTACATGATTTGTTAACTGTAGGAATTCTGTATGGCATTTGTTTTGGAACGGATATTGTAGGTTGTAACAATTTTAATGGTGGGCAAACTATTTTAGTAATATTTTCATCTGTTTGTGAGGAACTGCTTACCGTTAATGGTTTAGCAGCCTGAGCGTAAGTTTGAGATGGTTGTGGGGCTATTAATTTTCGGGCTTCTACATATGATATATTTTTATTAGTTTTAATAGTTTGGATTTCTTTTTCAATTTTCCATTTAGGGCACAGTTTTGAGTCGGACGAATGAGGCTGTGAACAATTAACGCATTTCTGCTCCAGACTGCAATCTGTGGAAGGATGACCAACAGTTGCGCATCTAGAGCACGTCAATTGCCCACGGCAGGAAGTTTGAGAATGTCCGAACCTCTGGCACTTAAAACAGCGCAGAGGATTCGGTATGTATGGGCGTATTTTACAGTTCAGGTAGCCGGCTTTTACGGATGTGGGTAGTTTTGGGCTATTGAAGGTTAAAATTAAGTGTTTGGTTGGAATAATATTTGCATCTTTTTTAATTGTAATTCTTCTGACCTGAATTACACCCTGGTCAGAAAATCCATCAAGGATTTCTGCTTCAGGGGTGGTCAACAGGTCAGATTCAGAAATGACACCGCGGCTGGAGTTTAGGGATTTGTGAGGACTCACTGTCAAAGGGGATTCTAAAAAGGTTGTTGCCAAGAAAAAAGATTTTGTTTGCAAAGCAGAGGAAGTTTCAACCAGTAGGTCACCAGAACGTAATTTTTTCACGGATTTAGGTTCTCCACCTATTCCTTGAATAGCTTTCTGGATTGCAAAAGGAGATTTTCTGGACATTTCGTTATTTGGTAAAGATAAAATTAAAAATCTAGTGTAGGTAGAAATTTTGTCAACGTTAAGAGTGGGTAAAATAAGGCCTTTACCCGGGCCATTCTGAATTGGATCCATAAGCGTAGAACAACCTTCATTCTGGCGTGGCTCCACCCACCACGGAGTCCAACAAGGGAGGCAGTGTGCCGGTCAACTGGCAATTGCCAGGCACGGCGCTTACCTGGAGTACACCCAGAATATAGTGCTACAGCATCAGGGCGAGGATCCAACGGGTAAACCCGCCACCCCTTATCTGCAGCACTAACCCTACAGCAATGTCTGCCAAGAGACTCACCAGCCGATTGACAGGAGCGGGCTCACTCCAGCCACCCGTCTACAGCGAAGCGTGGGCCAAAGGGTACGCAAAAGGTATCCCCAGGACACCATTTTCCTCCTTACGGGACGCCGCACACGGCAAACATGCGGGTCGGAAAACCAACGTTGTTAGTAAGTAAACAAAGAAATAATACGAACATAAAAATAAATTGTCGAAAAAAATATTAAACGAATTGAACGCAATACAAAACGAAAAATATAGTATTAATAATGAATATTGTGAGTAATCTAATAAAAAAAAATGAATTGATAATTTTGTACATGTAAATTTCGAAAAATTGTCTGTAGTCTAGACGGGAAAAGAAGAAAAGGGAAAATTGAATGAAAAGAGGGTCGAAAATAGAGAAGGATCACTAGGGTACCCGGGTTCGTGACACCCGAGTTTACCAAAGACAGTAAACCCTTGGGAAAAGGAAAAGATCACTAGGGTACCTCGGGATTGTGACACCGTACTCACCTAAAGAAGGTGAG
>BMAO01002398.1:0-25447 GCA_019973975.1 Trichonephila clavata
ACTGCGTGGTAAGGTACGAGCTGCCAAGTGTCTGCCTAGAAAATCCCATACATGCTCGATGAGATTGAGATCCGGAGATCTTCCGGCCAATCCATACGTTCAATATCCTTACTCTCTAAGAGCTGTTCGGCAGCTACTGTGCGATGATCTGGTGCATTGTCGTCCATGAAAAAGAACTGCCGACCCATAGCGCCTCTAAAAAGACGCACATATGGAAGAAGAATCTCGTTACAATAACGGGTCCCGTTGACTGAACCTGCGTCGAAGATGTGAAGGTCTGTACGACTACCAAGCATGATGCCTCCCCAAACGAGAACACCGCCACCTCCATACCTGTCCCTTTCAATGATGTTCGAGGGATGATTGCGGCTTCCCCGCTCTCTCCAGATGAGTATGCGATGAGAATCGCTACTCAGACTGAATCTGCTCTCATCTGTAAAGAGTACTCGTCCCCATTCATTGTCTCTCCAATTCCGGTATTCCCGGCACCACAGAGAACGCCTTCTCCGATGGGCAGGCGTTAGAGGTACACACCGTACAGGGCGTCATGCAGACAGACCACCACCGTTCAGTCTTCTGGCCACGGTAAAACGCGATATCGGTTGTCCAGTCGCCTGTGTCGTGTGTCTAGCGATTTCTCCCGCTGTCTGCCGCCTGTTTCTTCTGGCCTGTAAGGCAATATACCGGTCATCTGCGGGTGTGGTTCCTCGTGGATGACCACTACTGAACCCCCGGATAGCTGTTCCTGTAGTTTGAAATTGTCTCCAAAGTCGTGAGACGATGCTGTGAGCAATTCCGAACTCTGCAGCCACACTTGTCACACTGCGACCTTCCTCCAACTTCCCAATGATTCGACCTCGGATAAAAGCATCCAGATGTCGTCTAACAGATTGATTATTCGCCATTTCTCGCTGAGGCAGCAACTCGGTGTGATTTTAACTGCTATACGGTGTGCAATCTCTTTGCCAGAAATACTAATCTTACACCGACAACATGCTTTACTACTCAGACACTCCCCCATTACATCTACCTGCATATCTGCGCATGTGCTACCGTACATCACCTCACTTAATCTCCTGATTGGTCTTTCTGTCCGCTCTGCCTCTTCGTTCAGCTGATATGCTAATTTTTCGACTTCGTCCTTAATTTTTGCACACCAGTGTATATATATATATATATATATATATATATATATATATATATATAATAACTTAAATTGATATCTACTCATAATTCGAATCTCCTTTATTTATAACATCTAATTTATAAATCTTAATACTCTATTTCGAAACGCGTGTCTTTCTCAAGCATTAAAAACATGTTGATTTATTACTGATTCTTTAAACCTTGAAATTTGATAAATTTATAAGCGATTCCAAGAAATATAGGATCCTTAATGGTTTTCATGCGCTTTTAGTAATAGGGATTAATATTCCCTATGCAATGATGGCATTTATATAAATAACTAGTTATTCCCTTCACCTAGACACGTGAGAGTATTTTTCACAATCTGTTTTTCCCCGGTTCTTCCCTATTTTTAAATTCTTGCTGTTTGAATAATCCCTCTCTTGTATTTTTGGCTTAGTACGAGAAGCATAATCGAATAAACAATGTGATCACGAACAAGGCTCTTCATGATTTTTTGCCACGACTACAAAACACCTATAATAAAATGTAAATTATTCGCTTGCAAATATATTGCACACACACACTCATATATATATAATAGTTAAACTTCTCTAGAAATTTCTTGCTTTCCCTATGGCCCAGAGTTTGACAAATTCAGGTGAAGTTTGGCTGGCCGAAAAACATTGTTTAAAACTGAAATCCTGGTTCCTAAGGCCAGGAGTTTGCTCTAGTACTACTGTGGCTAAGACTATTCTATCATGACTATAGTTATCTTAAGTTTATAACTATGTTTTGTATATTTTTGTAACATATATATATATAGCTATGTGTCTTAAAGTCAAGTTTCTATCTTCTGGCGTTGTTAGTTGATAGTTCAGTCTTGTTATTTTTTCAATTTATTCTACTATATATATATATATATATATATATATATATAGGAAAATTCACAATATACATACACAATCACTCATTGCAAATGTACAAAGACAAGAGTATTAATTATAATGATAATAATAAAAGAACACACACACATACAGGGCAAGAAAAGTCGAAAAATGTTCCATTAATTTTGCATCAAAAGCATCAATTATCTTCAGCCGATGCCACCATTTCCTGATGAAACTCTCTTCACCTTAACCTCGTATTTTTGAACATCGATTAAGTGACACGTACAACTGTTGAGCTGGCACCCTAATCTCCAAAGTTACAAATCTCACCTATGTGAGAACATTGAGCCACAACAGCTTGAACCTTTTCTTGACGATGGGCTGATCAACGGAAAACATTTTAAATGCGAATGTGTCACATATGCATCCACCCCAACTGTCACCGACAGCCAGAGGATGCACTGGTGAATCGTGGTTCGTAATTGATCATGATGACTGATCGTCACCACGGAAGGATAAATTGAAAGCACGATAAGGGTGTTCAAGACTCAGGCATATAAGTTACACCTATCGTGAAACTGTTAACGTGCATTTTAGTCTCTTCACACGGTGAGTCTTTAGAAGTGTCATCACTATGACTCCAAATACTACAGCCACGAGTTTGCGACTATGGTCACTACGACTACAGTGATCATTTAACACTACGGGGAAATAGTGCTAATACATAGTTAAAAGTATTGAATTTCATAATTACTTCTTTTCTTTTGAGTGATATCTTTGATATGAAACAGAAGCTTTACCAACCAAGCAAGTTTGAATTAATATATACTGAAGTTTTATATGAATATAAGAGTATGAGGTATATGAATATATATTAGTGAAATAAATATTTATAAATATATGAGTGAAATAACAGCTAAATATTTGCATATTCCGCCAAGGGAGAATGTAGCGAGACATTTTGGATGCCATTGGAGACTCTGACTGGGATCGGATCATGCGCGGGTGCCCGCATGCGCAGGAGAGAGCAAAGGCTTTATAAAAAGCGGCGTCCAATGATGCGAGCACAGAATGACTCGAGCACAGAAAAAGCATTAACTCCGATGTTTACTGTGTGACACTCCGACGCCTACGCAGGTCCATCAAGAACAAAAGACCGGGGCTGCTCACGGAGGGTGTGGTTCTGCTCCATGATAACACGCGTCCATACGTCTCCAGAGTCACACAAATGGAACTGGAAAAGTTCCAATGGGAGACGTTGGACCATCGTCCTACAGTCCGGACATGTCACCCTGCGATTTCCATGTGTTTGGTCCACTGAAGAAACACCTGAAAGGAAAGCGCTTCAACTCGGACGACGTACTCAAGGACACTGTGAAGACTGGGTCTCGTCACAGCCACAGGAATTCATTATTACAATGATATATTATTACAAGATATAATTAAATCACATTTTTTAATTGTCTATGATTATGTAAATGATAGTCAACTATTGATCAGAAAAATAATATACTTATAGGAAAATGCTTACAATAAATTATATAAGTAATAAAACAAAGCATTTAACATGAAATCGATTGTAATTATTACTGACAATAGTATATTTTTCCTATAAACATGTTTGAACTGGATAATTCTTAACTACTAGACACTATACATCGAAGAGAATAGAATTTTACTATCTATTAAAGACTAAATGTAATAATAACATTAATTTAATTATGATATTTATTACTATAAATATTTTGCATAGCAATTATTATGGTTTATTTAAAATTAAAAGAATATGACATTAAATCTCAGAATTATATTCATTAGTTTCAATTATATTCCTCTCCTATTTTATGAAAACAACTGATAAGCTCGTATATACTTATCGTTCTAAATATAACTGGAGGGTACACATAAAAAATATTTCAATATTTTATAAATTTAATAAAAATATAAATATAAATCTTCGTTTCCATGTTACTGGAATAAAAAAAAACGTGCATTTCTTTTTAATTATAAATTCTTTTGCCGTTGAAATGAAAGCAGATGAAAAATAAATAAATCACTTTGTAAAAGAAATAAAGGAATTTTAAAAAAATGCAAAATTTTGTAAAGAAGAATTTTTTTCTTTAACAAAGAAACAGTTTACACGCTATTGTTCATATTAGCTACTAAATAAATTTATTAAAAAATTAAACAAGAATAGCTACTTGATTTCTCTAGAGAAAAATTTTAAAAAAAGTGTCATCAAATAAAGGAAATGTTCACATTTTAAGGAAAAAGTATTAAAATTCAGCAAATATTTAATTAATGTTAGTTAGTATAGCTACAATTATCTTTGATAAAAAGAGTTACAATCTAATAAAAATATTTTTTGGGGACTGATAAGTTAAAACAACTTAAAACAATATAAAAATAACTATTTCTAACTTTTTATGCACAATATCGATAAAACAGTTATTCGAAATAAAATAATTTATGCCAGGCATTTTGGGAAGTTAAAGAAATATATAGTAATGATTTTCATTTACAAATAAATCATCATTTTCATCAGGTTTTTTTTTTAGATTCAACTAAAATTAAGGCCGATATAAAATAACTATTATTACTCATATTGAACTTAATAAATTCTTTTTTTGACCTTTTACATTTTATTATATTAGCGTAAAATTTGGGGCTTGTTTTTTACCTTTTGTAGCTTTAACTCAGATTATTTCGGGTATGTCTAAGTTTTAGATAAATATTTGCATTTAAGATTTCCCATATAATTTGATTTTTAAAAACGCCCCGACAAGTATTTTGAAAATAATGTCTTTAGGGCTATTTTAAATTTGTCGAAGCATAAAATATTTAACTGAGCTAAATTATATTATTAAGTTGTTGATGAATGTAACAACATCCGAAAGAAACGTTTAATTACTTATTATGACCAATTACTATCATATTTTGTTGAAAAAATGCCTCATTTAATCATTTTTATTAATTGTATTTCAAAAACTACAATATCCTTTTAGCAGAAAGTGCATGCATTAAGACAAACATAACGTAATATTTCTTTTAAACAACTCTTAAGCCTGAATATCTAATTGGAACCAAATCTTTCAACTTATTCAAATGCGTTCAGGTAAACAAAATTGAATTTGTTTTCTATTTTTTATTTTGTCATTACAAGTGAGTATCGCGTTAGAAACTATTTCACTAAATTTTTAAAATTATATCGAAAGTATCATTATTATAATAGATGAAGAAATTTTTGCTGTATACAACTGGATAAATTATCTTGAATTTTAAGATGCATTACCTTTAAAAACCCTGTACTTAAAAACTATAAAATAAATATGTTCAAAAATAAATAAATATAACTAAAAATATATATTCGATATTTTTTTGATTATGAAGAAACTTTTTCTTAGATATGAGGTTTTACAAAGAAATAACACTGCGTGCTGAATTTTAAATGTTCAAATATTGCAATTTCTATACATAAATCAAACTTTAACTAAAATATCAACAAAAAATTCAGGAAATACTTTTTATTTTATTACAATAAATTTGCCATCTACACGGAGAGGGTGTAATAATTGTATATTTTTTATTAAACAGACTTTTTAAAAATAATATAATAGTAAAGAATCTATCAGTTATTTTCATGATCTCGGTATGTTTGCTATGTTTTTTTTTTGCTTTGCTTTAATGTTACTTTGGACTCATTGGTGCAGATTTATTCAAATATATAAGGGATTATCAGACCCTTGACAATGATTCAGATTGAATATGGTCCATAAATAATGGACCTCTTGTTGACCTCTCTGTTGACGGTATGCATATCGATCCTCATAAAAGCTTTTATAATTAGGAATAAGCATTAAGATAAAAGCATTAGGAATAAAAGCATTAAAGTTTCCAGAGAGGGTACGTAAAGTATGTTTATCGCAAATGACACTCAAATTATTTGAATTTCTCGTATGGAGTTATTTCAGTACAATATGCATTTGTTTCCGTTATTTTATAATAAAAAATGATTTTATAATGTGTAACATAGAATCAAATTTAAAAGTGCCAATAATGATTGATTGATTGATTTTAACATTACTCTTTAAAGCCTCTCTAGAGCTATTGATGACTGGCTTCGTAATTTTAATCCACGGTCATGTGACGAAGACGACACAGGACGAGTATTTTACACACCAAACTTCCACTACAAATCGAACGTTGACATCTTTAGGTTTCAAAAGATTTAATTTGCATCAGTCCTTTTTTAGTGGCACCTAAACTCGCTGCTGTGACACGATGGAAATTACACCTGGCACGAGTTTATGAATATAACTGCCTGTCACCGTTACTTTAAACGCAATCAAAACCCTTTTTGAAGTTTTTTCTATTCCTATGTGTAGTATAAGGGCTAAACTTGTGACAGATCTATACGCGACTATATTAATACCTTGGGGACTCTTCTGGGGAAAATATTTTTATTCAACCAACTTTCGCCGACCAAGAAAGCGTGATTATGTAAATGAAGTATATTATATAAATTCTGTTTTCGCGAGTTTGAGGTTGGCAGTTTGGAGTTGGCAAGTAGGAGTTAGCTAAGAGTTTGAGAGTTAGTAGAAGATTGAATGATAGTGGAATTATTAAGAGGTCTTGGAGTTGTCCAGGAAAATGGATTAGGGAAAGTGGAGCCGACGACATTGATCATATCCCGATAAAGATCTCCTGCAAGATTCAAGTGTAGGATCCACTGTATAAAAAGTACATGTATCGTGAGCTTGTTTAATTAGAAGTTAGCTTTATTAGTGAGCGACGTAGTTTATATTGAGCGTATTTAATTATCGTAGATTCAGTTGAGGATCCGTAGTATTATCCCCGTGTTAGTGAATCTCACCTGCACGCTTTACTATTTGATCGTCTATCTTAATTAGATTGTTATTGTGTCTGATCGATATTTTGGTAATAGTAAATTAATTAGATTGATATCATGTCTGTTGATAATTCAGTTTCTCCCACACACCTAGCCGGGTTTGTGGGTAGACAAGGGGTTTCAGAGGCAAGCAGGAACCGACAGGTATTACAAACTTAGTCCAGCACTTAAGAACAAAAAGGAATAACTTCCTCTGTTCTAGGCACGTTTAGTTATTTCTAGTTCTAAGCACTAACAATTTACTTAAAGCTTTTAGTTAATGGCTTTGATATGGTAAAAATTAAGGCGCTATATTTTTAAGATCCGCATAAAAGGAACAAAGCAACCTTGTTTGACCTTGAAATCCGTTATTTGGTATTAGCCAAAAACTTTTTAAATCATCAAAAAAAAAAATAGAGACTGGTTTCTAGAAATATAGAAAGCAGAAAAGTAAATATTGACCAATGTCTACTCCAGTTGGAACATTAGGGAAATCATTAAAAAGGGTCAACACACTAGACATGGGTCGCTGACAAAGAAAACAGTTGAATAAACATAAAATAATATGTCTCAAATGTGTAGTAAAGGATTCTAGTGGTCAATACTTTTGTGTAGTGAATTGATTTCAAGTTGCAAATGCCATCGATGGAATTATTCAGTAAAACAGAGGCATCACGAAAAAGCGAAAATTCCATTAATGAAAAAGCCTAGAAACCTCAAAACTTTTCTTTAGAAGCCTATTTTTTCTTGGTACTTTTTCTTTCTTCTTCTGACTTTAAGAAAAAAAAATATTCATAAAAAGTCAGCTAATATTCCATAAAACAATAAAGAGATGGAAATCATTAGATTAAAATGACATAAAAAATATGATCTTAAGAGTTTTAATTACGGTATGTTTTTCCTCTGCTAATTACTCTTCCACAAAAGAATGATATTTTTTCTTAGCTTTTCAGACAGAAAAAAAATAATTTGTCTCTTCCAGTAAATATTTAATAAGAATTTCAAGGCCTATTTTTGGAATAGAATACTACTCTAAATTATAAGAATTAGAAGAAATCTAGATGATGTGATCCGTTTTAAATTAATTTAAGTAATTTTTTTCATTTTGGCAATTGTTCTCATTTGAGCAATGATCTGGTTGTAATTTGATCAGCATATCTAAGGAATATTACCAGAGGTAAAGCAATGTAAATTGTTTTACAACAAATAGAAGCAATAATAAAAAAATAGTAAAAATACTGATAATTATATATTACTGAAACCTAAACCTAAATTTCTTTTACATTAAACATGATTTTAAATAAGGAGTTTCAGGAGTATTAACTTCGTCTCGGGTGCTGAAAATATAAACAATTTTCAAATATATATATATCTTTGAAATTAAAATTAAATAATTCGAATCTTTTACACATTATTTATAAAGGAATGAGTCTTCAAAGAGTGTAAAATGTTTAAATATAATCATAATTTTAAAACATATTAGCATATATGAAAAAAGGAAGCATTTCTGTAATAAATATTAATTAAGTCTTACGGTGCGCATCATATTTTCTAAAATAGTAACTATAATTACTAGCAATAAGTTTATTTCAAAAGTTAAATATATCCTTATTACACTGTAGCAATTTTTATGCAAATAGAATAATAAATTATATTTTTTAAAAAAATCAAAAATACAACATTCAGAATTTTTTTCTTTAAATTTCAATGTTTTTTAAATATTTTGAAATACAAAAGATATATAATGCTATAAAATTAGGTAGGGTTTAAAGAGTACATTTTATAATTCTATAAAGTTTTATACATCAAAGCTTAATGAAAACAGCATGCGCAAAGTAGAATTTACTTAATATTTATTACAAAATTGTTTCTTAATTTCATATGTTTATATTTTTTTTAAAACTATGATTATATTTTAAACATTTGTATTTTTTTGAAACCTCATTCCTTTTGTTTAAAGTATAAAATATTTGAGTTATTTAGTTTCAATTTCAAAGAATTATGTCTATTTGAAAATTGTTCGTGTTTTTAACCTCCCGCCCCCTCCGAGACAAAGTTAATTCCCCTGAGACACCTTAATAGAAATATAAGACAAATAAATATCTTCAGATGTAAGACAAATCTCTTTCCTAGTCCAATAACATTAATCGACTTCAAAAAATAATTAAGGTTCTCTATTGTTTATTTTCAGGGTTTCTTGTCATACATTTTTATCATATTAGTTCAGAAATAGTTTCTTTATTAATATTATGCAAAATTTACATAAAAACAAATCAATTAATTACACTAGGCAACATCAAAATTATTTCGGTCTCAAATATAGTTTATTATGAAGTATTTTGGTCTGCTAAACACGAAAATCATCATAAAAACTTGAGTTTAGCTCTTGTTTTCAAGAATCAGAACTCGCTATTCATAAATAGGTGTATTTTTACTCATCTTTACTTTCTGTGTATAATCTTTTTGATGTTAATTTGAGCGGGTAGAGGGAAGCTCTTGCCTCAGGATCGATTTTTATTTCAACGAAAGGCGTGTAACCACGCCACCTTTCTTCAGGTGTGTTTTGAGTCTAAACCTAGAGCAAAGAACAGGCAATAGAGCGCGATTCAAGTTATTGATATTCGCTGTTTTTCGTCTTACAACTCAAGGTAAATCAATTCAACTATATTTAGGTCTCAACGAAAAGTGTGATATAAAGATTTTTAGACAGCAAAAGGGATGAGAACTATCAACAGTTGGTGAAAGAATTCCTACAAAATTTTCATGACTCAGGATGCAATATGTCTCTAAAGATCCATTTTTTACATTCCCATCTTGATTTCCCCCTAAAACTGTGGAACTGAAAGCGATGTGAACACGGTGAAAGGTTTCATCAAGATATCACTGCAATGGAACGTATATACCAGGGGTCATCCGGATGAATCAATGCTCCCAAACTACTTCTGGACAGTTATAAGGGATACTCGGGCTTCGATATGCAAGAGGCAATTCAAAAGGAAATGTTCACAGGAAATAAACTAGAAAATATACTACTGATTTCTGATGTGTGTGTGTGTGTGAACACGGTTTCTTCAAACATGACTTATTGTACTGTATGTATTAGTTAGTAATGTTTTGTTCCTCAAATTTACCAATAAATTGATTGATGAGCTGTGGTATATCTTAAAAACAAGAGATAATAAATGAATTTCATTTACATATTCGTTTATTTCAACCTAAAATTAGTAAGAATAGGCTATTTAAAGCTAGGAAACAGACAAAAAGTGTTTTTTTTTGGTGGTGTTGCCTAGAGTTTTTTAACAATAAAAGGTATTCGAAAATAATTAATTATGTAATTTCTATCATTGTGATACTATTAATAATAATTAGATAAGTCTTTATGGTGGGCCAACAAATATATTGTTTATGAATGTGCCCTGTTTATGAAATTCATAATGAATAATTAAGAATCCAAAGCTTTTTATTACGAGTTTTAAAACTTTCACTTCGTTGATTTCTGTTGCTATTAACTTAATACTAATTAATTAGAATCTTCAGCATGATAAAATTATTGTTACTGACTGCATTCGGAGTCGTGATTTTGATAAAGCATATAAATGAATAATCTTTTGAAATTTACTACCAATTGAATTATTATATACATATGAAATTGCTTAAGAATATTAATATACAAGAAAAGAAAATTATTTAAACACTATTCTTTGGCAAAAAATGAAGAAAGAATATCATATTTTCAATACATTTTCCTGTCATGACAAGTTTTTATAATAACGTTTCTAATAGTATTTTCCCTTAAACTTGCAAAGAATTTTATGCAGGGATTTAAATAGTATTTTTGAAAATTTACATTGTTTTCAGAGTTACGATCCATTAAAATAATAACAAGGATTTTTTGGCTAAAATTTCTACCCTCTGATATACTAAAATGTGAATAAATCCATTTTTAAATGACAAATTAAAAAAATACTGGTATTAAAATACTCATCTTATAAACTAAATTCGTTAATCAGTGGTTTCCAATACACATACTGGAACTTTGACTTTTGACACAATAAAAAAATCTAAAAAAAGAAAGTCCATAGACGGAAAATGAAAACAAATAAAGAAAGGCGGAAAATAGTCTTACTTAAACAATTACATGTAGAATTATCTGAGTAATGTCAGCTGGTTCGGACTTTTATCAGAATTGGAACACTAGTCAATAAAAGGGGCAAACGAGTACACCATCCTATTTCATGTACTTAACTGAAAAGGAGAATTCTCTCTTCTATGGTGTAATGATCAAAAAGTCTGTGTGGTAGTAGAATGAATGAGATCTGAAGTTCGATTTCCTACTAAATCAAATCTATGTAATAAGAATATGGAAAGATGGCATTAATTATAATAAAAAAATATCAAACTGTACATGATTCAAAATAATTCATATAAAGTTATAAAAAAAAGCCGCGATATGAAAATTTTAACAGAATTTTGAAAACAGTTTACACCCTGTGACGTTTGAGACAAATAAAGGTAGCGTGATGTTTATAAATTTAAATATTTAGTTTATTTATGTCGCATCTACTAATTACAGTATATACATTGAAATTATCAAAAATATTGTTTAGGCTCTTAGAGTCCATATTCGGTTGTTTGTGAGGGAAGAGGTCACATCTAGTCTCAGCGAAAGTTTTAAACCATCTCATCTTGCCCTCTCTTGGGTCTTTTTAAATGGTAACGGTTGGGACCTTTATCCTCGAGTTCGTGGGTGGAGTAAGGGATTCCTTGTGGTCTAAAAGGTTGCGGGGTCGATGTCAAGGACAAGACCTTGTGACGGGTCTATCCGCGTCAATCTTCTATTAACCCTCTTGGGTAGTTTTGGGGCCAGCAATTATTCTATTTCACAGCCTCCTCGGGAAAAACACAAGATAGTGATATGCTAATGAATTCGACTATATAAAGTCTAGATTTAGTAAGAAAGCAGTAGGAGAAGGAATTGCCAAACTTGTTTTAAGTATAATCCACGGATCTCTCCAGCGAGCTTAGCACGTATTAGATAGTAATTGATATTGTTAATCATTGAAATAATCAAAGGGATTATAGTTAGTATCGACCTGAAGTTAGTAAGCGTTCGTCTCCTTTGTCAATTCTGATAGTTGAGATTATTTAGTGGGAATATTATATTTAAAGGTTAGAATTGAATGTTAGAGTTGTGTATCAGGATTAATCTAGGGAATTGAATAATCACTCCAGGGTTTCTACTTATAGTGTAACTTGTTAATTGTATTTGTGTGTTGTTAATAAATATTTGTAATTATGGCTTTTGTTGGTGATAATATGTTTCCTTCCACACCAGGCGTGTCGAACAATGTGAAACTAGTCCAAGATAGGACTGGGACACGACAACCTCACAGTATTTTAACGGTGCATGCATTCATTTCACGTGGTGATCATATCCACAAAAAGAAGCTGATTTACAGCTGTGTTGTAGGAAACGTTAAAACCCCTAATTTAAATTATACACAGTAAAAAATTAAATAACCAATGATAATTACAGAGATTTAAATGTCTATAAATATAAAAATGACAAATTTAATAACATTTGCTGTATTAGCAAAAAAGCGATTCCTTGATTTTTAAAATTAACATTAAGTTCTCGTCCTTTTATAAATATCTCTATGCATCAAATGTAATGTCTCTCATTCTTAAAGAAATATTCATTTTTAGGATATTCTCAGTTTCATGGGAAAACTAAATTATGAGTTTTTTTCAAAAAAATAAAAGAAATAAATATTTTAATTAGGGGTGCTTCAGAAATTTAAATCGAAATTAACAATTTTCGTTTGAAGTATATTTGTGGAACTATAAGAATTTAGTTAAAAATATGTAAAAATCAAGTATAAAAAAAATCTGCTCTCATGTAGTAGCAATATATTAATTATATGAAATAAAAAAATAGCATTAACTTACTTCATATAATTATCTCTTTCAATTTTTTTTTCTGTGTTTTGAATTCTGGGCGTTTTTTAAATGGGAAATATCATATGAAATTTATTTTACGACATTTTTTCATTATTTACGTAGCAATGATACAAATTGTTGTTATTAAAATTGTTTATGCACTTATTTTAATTAGAGAAAAACATTTTTCAATGATTTATATTTTTAATAATAATTAAACATTTCAATACAATACATATGAAGTCAATTTTTCTGAAAATTATTAAATTTAAATCATATTAATTAATGTAAATATCAGTAACTATTTTCTCAGGTTTAACCACTGGAGCTATATTATTGGCTTTGTAAGATTGAAATAATATATATATATACATATATATATATATAATAAAAATTTCTCTACAAGAGAGCGATGAATAAACATGATCAAATTGAAAAGAATTGAAAAATTGAAATTGTAAGATAACCAGACAATAGATTTTAAATGGAAATAAGAAAAATTAAAATAATAGAGTTAAATATAAATAAAATAAAATCAAAGATGCTACAGTATTATAATTATTGCTGACTTAAGACAGCATAAATATAAAATATTTCATATAAAAGTGGGGGTGAACATATTTTGTGGTCAGCCAACCTTCTCCCTTTCTGTTAATAATACTGAGCAAACACCTATTGAAAATAATGAATAGAAAATATAAATCCATTATGAGAAAAAGGTAACTTACCTAAAAATTGCATTCAAAAATGCAGAGCCCACGCTAAATCTGAATACAATAAACAAGTTATTGCCAGATTCTGGACCCAAATACAAATTCATAGCATAGCAATGGCTGAAAAGTAGCACTTAGCATAAGTATGAAAATAATAGAAATAATAAATTAAGAATTGTAAACATACTACCATTATCTTAGGGACACTATTACTTGTTCTATTAGAATATTTTTAAAAATTTAAATGAAATTAAATGAAAAAAATTCTAATAAAACAAGTAATTTTATTAAAATTAGAATTTGGAGGTAGTACCTATATCTATCTTGGAAGAATAATAAATTTATAATAATAACCTGCTAATAAACTATGGAAATTTTATACCTTACTTTTTAGAATTTCTTCATTCAAATATCTATTAATAAAATTAATTGGTTATTTTTGAATCAAACAGTATTTAGTAATATGTTTATAGTTTTTTATTTTTTCTGATTTATTTGAAACTAGAAATTTATTGCGTTGTGTGTAATTAATAACAATATTTCTGAATATAGAAACTGTACATTACTCTTCCAATGTGGTACTTTTATAATATTGAAATTAAAGTCTTCTCGTTTATAATAAATATTAGTAAATATTTTATTGTCTTTTAATTTAATTTCTGCATCAAGAAAATTTGCTTCATAATTGTTACTATTTGTCTGTATTAAATTAATATAATGTGGGTAAAAATTAATGTTAGGTTTAAAGATATCTTGCTTGCCAAAAATGATTATTCATCTATATAGCGAAAAATGTAATATTCTGAGTTGTAATGAAGCTATTTTCAAAGTAATGAAAAATAAATTGGTAAGACAGTTGCTAGATGGGCCACCTTGTGGCAAACCTTTAATATGTTGATAATGTTTATCATTAAGACATTCATACTTCTCTTTTAGAACTAACCTAAGTGGAGAACCAAATCTATCCTATTTGATATTTTTAAATAAATAATTTTTATGTAATTTTACAAGTGTTTTAATCATGTCATCAATATCAATAGAGTTATATATATATATTGTAAAAGTCTAGTAACTGCTACTGATTGTGATGTAATAATAATGGATGTTATTACAAGCATATAGTCCTAACTCAAAAGCAAAATTTATTCTTTTTTATGTTATTGAAACATAATGTTTTATTGCTCGCTTTTTGAACGAAAAAAAACACAGAATTTATGCTTACGTATTAGATTATAATAAATATACTTAAAAATTTTTTAAATAGATATAATTTCTTCCAAACAACATAAAATAAAAAATTTCAGGGGATTCAAGATCGACAAAGTTCGAGTAGTGATTTTGATTTCACCAAAAAACCTAGCATTTATTATGAGAGCTTTTGCAAATTTGATTATTTTATTTAGCTAAGATTAATGCTTTTCAGAAAAGAATTAAGCGTAATTCTTTTCTTTGTGTTATATTTTCATAATGAATTGCAATTTCGTCCATTTGTTTGGTTAAATAGCAAAATGAAATATATATAAAATGAAACAATACTTCATGCGGTGTACATCTACGACATACTGTACTTTACACCTCCAGGTTCAAAAAGCCAATTACAGTGCATGGATTTACAGTACTTGTTGTTCTTAAATAAAAACGGAGAAAATGGAACTATTGATTAATTTTTACGAGGTGTATTTATTTAGTTTACATAGGAGGTTTATTATTTGGTGGAATAAATAATTTTATTTACATAATATGTTAAGATATAAACATTTATATGAAAGCAATTGTGAATGTGAATTTGGTTAAAATAAAGCTTAAATTGTAGAAAACTATAATGAGTATTGAAAAAATAGTATAGCTCGATTTATGAATTCGCATAAATCTGCCTTATTTTTCTTTTAATTTCTTCATTGTAGGAGATATTTCGAAAATAAATATTTATTTACAAGGTGATAAAAGTTTCGTTCACGCTTCATTAAACCAATAAAAATAATAAATTAAACTGAATAGTCATAAAATATTACTTTTTAATTTAAAATTTTTCTTTTTTAACGAAAATATATTGATTGTGAAATATTTATTTTACTTGTAGAGCATTATATTTCAATGCAATCTTTAAAAGTGTTGAAATTTGTTCAATATACGCATTTATATATAGAATATTTTATGTGTAAGTGTAAACAGGATACGATTTATTACTAAACTGCTGATCGTTTAGAATACTACCTTAAAGGAGTGCAAGACAAATCAAATTCAAATTTATTAGATAAATAACAGACAATACAAACTGAAATCGAAAATGCATCCTACTGAGGGGAGGGGAGAGTCTTGAACCAAGTACCAAGTATTAGGTGGGCTTTTGAGCTTCAAGCTTCTTGGAGACAGTGCATAATCTAAAAGCAACTTAAACGTTTAAAATCAATAATGAGTTTTTACTATATTAACCAGATCCGAATTGATCAAGCTCCATACAAAATATCAAATTTGAGGTTTATCTGATTTTAAAAAATTACAATAAGATTGCGCCTATGTTATAAGGCTGTCTGCGAGACAGGACGGGGAGAGTCGTAGCCTGGTCATTAATATCTCAACGTTCCATTTCGATTTACATTTCAGTGATTAAAATTGTGTCGTTTTTATCTCGAGCTTGCTTTTGTATACCCATGTTTCATTAGGTTTAAAATCACTACACCTTTAATCATTTATGTCTTTTTCAACTAGACGATTGATGATTTTAATTACGTTATGTTTCTGTATTCCTACGCTCCCCCGTTTTGAGTTTGGTGTCCCGATGATGTTTGCAAACGTACTTGTAAGGAATTCCGAATTGAGTGATAATGAATCCCACTCCCCTTCAAGTGTTACCCTCATCGCAGTAATCATTTCTACACGTCTCAAAATCAATAGAAGTAAATTTTGGTTTTCTTGTTGGGGTATGATAATAAGCGCCACCTCCAAACATTGTCAGAGTTTATCGGTAATAGTAGAGGGTGGTGTATGCTAAGCCCGAATTTTCAATTCTTGATCAGGCGCGTTTAATAGATAATAGGTCAAGAAAATAGGCAAGAAGAAGAGTCAATGAAGATGTCTTGATGATTACATGTCTTTTTGAAATGTGACCGCATGCAGGCTCTGAAATAGGAAAACTATGTTTCAAAATATCAGCGATGTAGGCTGAAGAGACAATTCATTGGAAATACTTGTACATACTAAACGTAACAGGGGAAGAATCTAATACCTCCTCAAACCATAATACCAGATATAGGATAATGGCGATGCATAAGGAAACAGTTAAGCAACTTTTTTATACTATCTGACCGCCTGTAATCTGACCACCATAGAATTGCAAGCGGAAGCGTGATTTGCATATATTTTCTTTACTTTGATTGATCTGATTCCTCCAGAATTGCTAGCCAAGAATTTTAAAATAACGAATCTGAAATTTATTTAAAAACCAAAACCATCCGACAGTGAGAAAGTGCAACCCTTGAAGAAGCTTAGAACTTAATTGTTATGTTTTATCTTATCAGCTAGGGTAAGAAAATAGAATGCTAAGATTTCCAATTTTATTAACAGTCTTACTGATAAACATTAACTAAATTGGTAAAGTTTATTCCAATATTTAAACTTTTATGTTACGATTAATATCCCAAAAATATAATTAATATTTTTGTTTTAATTTTAAGCAATAATTTGCTTAAAAACACTTAAAAACGGGAGATAATAGGAATTTTAGCTTTTCCCATTGCTTTTAACATTTTTGTTATAATTTTAACTACATGTAAAATGGAGAAATGCAAAATAATTATATCTAGTAATCTAGCTGTATCAAAGTATTTGTATTTTCCAAGATTTCTTTTTTCGAGGATATCATCACTATATAAATAACAGGTGAACAGTATCAATATAAAAGATCACAATACACTACATACAACATTTACCCTTCACAGAAACAATTTAATCTAAGTTATGATTGTAATCAAGAAATGAGTCTGCCTTCATAACATATTCCTACTATTAATTCAAAGTAGTACGAACATAAAGAAATATTCTCAAAATTCACTTCAGAATTTTACTTTCCAAAAATAAGCTGGATACATTTTTAAATCACACTTTAAAAATTAAATATAAAATATATACGTTTTCATACATCTTTATTTACTCTTAAAAAAGTTTGTTAATATCCACACACCTTATCCTAAACATTTATTTCCAAAAACATATTACTTTACATAAACAATAAATTCATGTTTCTCTTTCTTTTTTAATAACAAGAAAATAATTGAGTTCTAAATGGTTTAAATGTATCATTGTTTTTAAAGATAATTATGATCCATTTATCAATTTTTTTACCAGGGATATTACGAGTTAAACATCACTTCTGGATATGTTTACTTGAATTAGCATTTATAATTACAAATTTGCTGCAGTACAAGTTAATCTATTTTGATTATTTAACTAAGAAATGGATATATATTGCGATTAATATAATTCAGCAAATATTTAGGTACACGGAAGAAAATAAAATGATTAATATTTATTAACATTCATTCAGCTATGAAACGTACTTTTTGTAAATGAATTGATTTTCGTACATTATGTTGCTTAAACATTAAATCTTAAAGGCTTTAGTCAAATCTAATCTTAAAGGCTTTAGTGTTCTTGAATACCCACGAAATATCTTTACTTAAAACTTTTCAAGAGGTGACAGATCTTTTTATAAGTTATTATCTGAAAGTCTTACTAATGCGTTTTCTTTCTACAACTTTTCTGAAACGATGTAATAGTATATTAAGTTCATGCTTGTGTATTTACATATTTTTGTGTTATTTTCAATTTCGAATAAATCTAATAAAAATAAAAATTAATTTTATTATATTTAAATAATTAATTTGTTTAAAATTAATATGTAAAACGTATTAATTAAATACGTTTTTTTGGTATTTAAGTATTCTAAATGTCATTTGCTTCAGAAAAAAATATAATACAATTTTAAGAATACTCGAAATGATAACTTAAAACTTTAACACTAAAGAATATTTAAAAGAGAAAGTAAGCAAAACGCAAATTTTTTTGATAGCATTTTCTCTATCAGATAAGTAAAAAAAAAAAACATTGAGAGATTCTTCTAAGAACCAGCTAAATATTATTAAAAAAATATAAATTGTTTTTCAGAACTTCGTCTTTTTCAGACCATATATTTAAGAACTCATTTTCAGAATTTTCTATCAAGGAAAAACACACATATCTGAATATAAGCAAAGAAACCAGCATCATCAATAAATATTATACTATTTTTAAATCTTTAAAATACTCTTTTACAACCTGATGAAAATCTTAATCTTTCTCTCTCTTAGATGTATTTCTTTTGCATACTTATTAATACGAAAATTTCTGAAAATCGCCGTTTGGATTAATACAGGGATTTGGAGAAACAATTTGACACGTGACAAATAAGAATATCTAGCACGACAATTTAAAAGCTTAATGTATTAAGTTGCATAAACCTTTGAAGAAAGTTTTATGTCTATCAAGACAACTATTAAAGGAACAAATCTATTAAACTATGAATATATGAAAATGTAAGTAAAAGATGTAATTCAAAATGCAATATGGAGAATATATTATTACATATATCCTGAAAAAAAATAAGGAACAGCCTTATACTCAAACTCTAAGATACCCATTTAGTATATCCTCGACTACCATTTCTTATAAAAAGGCTTTCTTTGAGCAGCAAATTAAAATTCCCCTATTGATCGGGGAACAATAGACATGGGTGATTTTGAAAATGGTATGATTTTGAATTTTAAAATGAGTGATTTCAATTTCTCCGATCATTCAAACTATCTTGGTATTCCTGGTAGAACAGAGCTGCAAGCTTTCAGAAAATGACAGCTGAGCCAAAAGACTTAGTGAAAAGCGGAATAGTGAGCAAACAGTTTTTAAAAACAAAAGAGATTCCAAGCAACTGCACAAATTGCACGTAACATTAGAAGAGCCTACAACACACCAATTTGCATTCTCGTTTCAACTCAACGTCATTACAAAACAGATCTTAATTCCAATTGACTTTGATAGTTAGTTACCAACAAGAGCTTCTTTTATTCAGCAAACAGAGTAAATAGATCTGTGGGCTAAATAACATCGAAATTGGAGATTTGATGAATTAAAGAAGGTTTTCTGGTATGTCAAGAGTCTGCTCTTCTATATGAAGTTTATGTATCAGGTTCATCAGTGATGCAAGTAGCAAGTAATTATGAGTTTAGCTTACCAAATGCCAATAATTCAAGTGGGTAACGATTGAACCAGTATCTAATAGATTTTTTCTGGTAGCTTTTTGGTCTGTTAAATCAATTGGAAGCATCTGTTAATGTCATTGCATATCTTCACATCGTTACGGATCACTATTATGGTAATACTGTTTCGTGATGCTTATGATTATTTCCATTAGGACAACACAGCTACCAGTCTAAAATTACTTTATATTGATTTCGATACCTGATTCAGAGTTTCATTTGCTTCACCAACCACTTACTAACGCTATATTCTCAAATATTCACAAATGAGCCTTAATGGAAAGAAGTTTAAAGGCCTGTTAAATGTCTGAAGTTCTGCCTTTTAATATCAGGAAATGTGTGAAGAGCTATTACTTATTTAGCATGGGTTGATATTATTATTCCCCAAATGTTTAGACAACTGGTAGAGCTCATGCCTAGAAAAATATCTTCCATTATCAAACCCGGAGGGTTTGATAATGGACACGATATTAGTGACGTGTTGCAGGGTGTTCTTAATTTTTGTGCCGCTGACTGCATACATATAGGTAAAGAGAATGATATTTTTCAGGGACGTGGCTACCTAAGTGAAAAAAAAAACTTTAAATAAAAAATACTTTAAATGTTCATAAGCCTAATATAATTTAATACCCCAACCAGGTTCCTTCTAGCTTTTCTGGCTGTTTGAAGAATGTCCTTCTGACATCAGATAATATTAAGTAAACTCATGTTCTACTCTTTGGTCTGATGTAACCAAGAATAAGCAGAGTGGACTTAAACTTCATTAGATAGATGTTGATAAACACATCAAATATTATGTTTTACCAAATTTCGGTTTTATTTGTAAATTTTAAAAATAAAAGTTTCTGGTTATTTTGTTGCTATTTTGTTAGCAACATTTGGGATGTATGTATGAGAAAAATATCTTAGTTAGATAAACAATTGAGCAATTTCAATTGTTTTAATTAACTTTTTATTTTACGTTCATTCACACAAATTAGTTCAAAATAATTCAAATAATTATAAAATGATGCAAATAAAAACTATAAATAATACATATTCTTTAAAAGAAACCAATTATTATTTTAGATAACACGTTTCGAGTTTTGTACCTTTGCTTTTGTTCGGCAATATATTCATGGTGTAACTGAAAATGTATAGTGTACATTTTTGTACATTCTCTTCCAATATATATGTATTCTCTTACTTATACTTAAAGAATATTCCTAAATTTTCATTATCATTTGCTTATTTATTCGCAATTAATTTAAAACTAATTGAACTTGTGCTTAATAATGAATAACATCTAATACAGAACAATTTACAAGACAATATAGACACAAACGCTTTGATTATTCTTACTAAAGCAATGTTTTTTTTGCAAATGTTTAATTTAATAACATTCAAGTGAGGATGTATTTCCGCCCTTTACTATGATTTTAATCTATTTTTTTTGAGAAAATTCTATTGCTTGAACGCATTGAATACTCTTTATATATAAAAAAGAACTCAACTTGTAAGAATATTCTTCAGCAAATGCTTTGTAATCAAATAAAGTGTATAAGTGTGAATAAGGTTCTATATATTCCATGATTCCTCCGAGAACAACCTAAACAAGAAAGGTGAAGAAAAGAGAAAATTCTTGCGACTTAAGGAAGAGAATAAAGATGCACTCAAGAGAATTCAACGATCAGAACTTCAATTTAGTAAGTAAAATTTCAAAAACTGAATGAATTAAATTAGAAAATTTAATCATCTATCCTTGATTCTCTTGGGCAAGAAAGTAATTAAATATTTGTAGCAACTAGGAGAAGTGATGGTTGAAAGAAAGCAAAAAAAAAAAAGTATTTTAATTACTAAGAGGAACTGATAAATGTCTTTGTCAGTTGGAAAAGTTTTTGTGTAGGTATTTTGAATTATTTGATGACGAATGTTTATTCAATGCATATACGAATTAAAATTGAATTATATTTCATACTTATTTCGTAATCTAATATTCATTATAACAAATGTTTTGTATCTTCATAAATGGAAAATTTAATTTGCGTATGAATTTAACATACAATTCCTTTAATCAATATTGATATGCTAAAATTTTAAGGCGATTTCTTATGAAGCTATAATGTCATTTGAATATTAAAACGCATTTATGTTTACCTTTAAAAATGAAGCATTGATCCTCCTCATAAGTTAATACTTGTTAAAGGAAATAGGATTTTTTTCAAAGAAAATATGGTGAAAAATCTATTTTGAAATTTTTATTTTCTATTGTTTAGCATTTTTCATAATTCTGAGATCAAGAAATAGGTTAATTGATTGTTCAAAGTCGTAATTTTTCTTTATATGAATAAAAAAAAGTTTGTATGGAAAACTTTAATCTCATTTTTACATATATTATAATGTTTAAGGGAATACAGTACGATTCAATTGACAAAAATCGGTCACAAAATCTAATCAAATTTTTCTTAGCTAAATTATTCTTTAAATACTTTTATATAACCTCACAAAATATGAAAGTTCTAAACTTAAAAAATACAGAATTATGATAGCTTTTGCGCTCTTTTTTATTCACACCCCTTGGCAAATCAAAATTTTAAAATTACTTATCTCGGAAAGATAAAATAACTAATTTGTCTTCATTTAAAATGTTAAGGCTTTTTTTCTATGTGCCTAATGCTTTGAATTTTTTTTACCTATTGCTAATAGTACAAGTGACAAAAGTTGGTACGCATTTTTGAATCAAAGCAATACTTATTTTTTTAAAATAATTGAACTCATAATTTGTACATTTTTAAGGAATTTTTATGAGCATTCATAAAAAGAAGTATTGTACAAATTACAATCATGTTATCGCAAAACCCATACCAATTTCTGTTACGCATAGTTTGACGTACTGTAAATCAAATTTCATGCTTATATATAAATTTTTGTAGGAGGAGTAGCATTTTAAAATCACTTCACAAATCTTAAGTTTTTTCCTTAAAAATTAAATGGCTAGCTTTTTATGAAATTTTGAGCACAAAATCTGTTTTACATAGTATATACACATAGGATGCAACCAAAAAAAAATTTGAAAATCGTTACATTAAAATGTTATACTTAAATCGTACTATGTCCCCTTAAAGTTCTCATAAGTATATGTTTATATTTCAGTTTCATACACATCATTTTAGTTTTTTGTAGCATTTTAATTTCATTTAATTTAACTCTCTTTTATAAAATAAGCAATTTGAAACTAAGCTTTATCTACCTTCCTCTCATCCTTTTTTTAATACTGTTTAAGGAGTTTTTACTATATCTTTTTTACTGATCAAGCTTTCAATAGTTTTTACAACAGTTAATATAAAATTAGAGAATTTAATTAAAAAATTTTTTAGTTACATAT
The DNA here is from genome assembly GCA_019973975.1 of Trichonephila clavata. Lineage (NCBI taxonomy): Eukaryota > Metazoa > Arthropoda > Arachnida > Araneae > Nephilidae > Trichonephila > Trichonephila clavata. The sequence continues at coordinate 23,208 of BMAO01002398.1, forward strand.
AATGAAACCCTGTGAAATTACCATGGTGTTTAATATTGTATTACACCATAAAAATAAATTACTTCAGAAAAAATTCAGTTTAATGCATGTAATTATATACTAATATTTAATACTGTAAAACAGGTAATGAAATCTAAGAAAATGCCATAGAAGTTTAATTTAGGTTAACATGAAAATGCGAAAGACATTGTTAACTATGTATTGCCCGCTTAATAAGAGGTGTTCCCGCGTTGCATAGTTATATATATGCTCTCATATTGTTCAAGGACATTGATTCCCAATTGTGGCAGTAACACTCATTCTTTCAAAAGAGCCGATTTCTATTATATTTCTGCACATTGATACAATTTTTATACGCAAATAGGGAATAAAACAAAGAAAAGCATATTGTAAGGTTTGAACTGTCTTTAAAGATCTATAATGTGCATCGTAAAGCTTTTAGTACTTCCTTTAATTTATTTTAATGGAAATCTATTTAAATGCTTTTATATAAAATAATTTGTGTGCTTATCATGAAATTTATTATTTTGAAAAATACTTATAAAAAGAGCAATCTTTTAAATATATACAATTGGGTAGATCGAGATTAAATGGGGGAAAAGTTTTTTAATCCAAGCCCACACACAAACAAACCTGTGAGAAAGATGATCTATGGTACGGATATAAGGAGAAAAATAATTAAATAAAAATAATAATTTTAAAATTCAGTATTCCCAGAAAAGGATTGAATTTTCGAAAAAAATAGAAAAAGATTTAATTTTGCTTAGAGGATTTTAGATTCAAAATAAAGTTATTATTCTACAGTATAAATTAGCGTTCCCCAAACTGTGGGGCGCGTTTCCATAAAGGGGCGTGATATCTCTACGAGGTGCGGGGCAAGCATATAGAAAAGTCGAAAACAAAAGATTTAAAAAAATTATTCACTGAAAGTAAACAAACAAAATACATTCTGACATAATAAAAAAGAGAATACTTATTTGCACTGATAAAATACACTTATAAATGTATCAAAGTACTGCACAATGTATTTTATAGTTAATTTAACAATACTAAGTTAAGAACAAGTTTAATAATTATCAGTGACATGGACTTGCTATGCAAAAATTATTCTGATAATTTATACGGTTTATAATTAATCTTGAAACTGCCGATTAAAAATTTCGCTATTCACTCCTGAATGCCGCCGTTTTCCATGTAGGCGAGAGTATTTGATGTATGGGGGGGGGGAGTAAATCAGCAAATCCTCACAAATAAGTAAATCTTTCGTAAAAATGTCAATCTCTTTTATTGCATTCTAAGACCTTCGGGATAATTTTATGAATAACAGTTCACAGAATAGATCGTACTTCAGAAAGACGTATATATTCGTCCGAGGCAATTAACGCTTTAGCTGAGCGAAACATTTTTGTATGCCAGTGCACTTAAGAGGTTCAAGTCGTATTGTAGCTTTAGCATAAAAATATAGTACTGAATTCAAAACATTGTTATTGTATGGAGGGGGGCGTAATGAAATTTGGGTCGCACATCTTGAACGTTTGAGAAGTACTAGTATAAATAATTAAAAAACAGTGATTAGTGGCAAATGAATGCTGAAAATTAAAGAGTATGATGCACATTGCAGTATATCATAAATCCGACTCTCTCTCCCCACCCCATGGAATAATTTCGATCAGTTTTTTTCGTCCTCCGCTTGATTTTGCACTGTCATTTCAACAGAAGGTTTTTTTTAAATTCATTTCTAAAAATTTTTTTAAAGGTACCTCATGTTTTTCCCCCCTTTTAACTATTTAGTAGCTGTCCTCGCATTGCAATAAATGTTAAAAATTAATAAAACGCCGCTTTTTCTTTCAAAAAATACTTTTACAATAAAAAAAGCTGAATAACCTAACTTCGTTCCTTTTGTGACGATACTTAACAAAAAATTAATTTTTATTTCATTTTTCCACTTAATCTCTATACTAGAGAGCATCTCTTTGACATAGGTAGATTTTGAAATTCTAAAAAACAAATTCTCGCGATCCATCCTAATATAATTTTAAAATAAATTTTTTTTATTCACACAATATGTCATTATATCTCATGTAAGATAACTTTAAAAAATAATTGTATCTTTTTGAAATGTTAAAATGTTTCACCCTTTTCATGAACATTCAAGTTTAGTATAGTGACTTCAGAATTCAAAAAAAAAATACTTTTATAAGAGGCATATTTATAAAATAAAGTAACACTTACAATTTAGA